>JAJHPE010000006.1:3790677-3815677 GCA_024447655.1 Carex scoparia | reverse complement strand
TTTGTCTTGCTTTGCTTTGAGTCTGGATTCTCAGCATTAGTGCATTACCTCAACTCAAAAAGAAGAGGCATCATAGGTTATATGAATTATCGTTTTTTTTAAGTAAAAGTTGGAGTTCAAGCTATCCAATGATTTAGCACCTTTATTATTACAACAAAAAAGTTCTATATAAGTTTTAAATACATAATCTATCACATAGAGATCATGTGTCTTAACTACTAGACCAAAAGCTATTTCTCAAATTATCGGTTTTTTATTTCGGTAAAACATAAAAGAAGAAAAAAGTTAATCAGTGACTAGTCTTTTCTAATCGATTTCTACCGCAAAATCGACCTTTCGACAGCGCAAAAAGTTTCTTCTCATCTTGCTCTTGCGATCGGATAAGTTTGTACTTGTGTGGTTTTTTGTGTTAAGGTTCTTATTACTTGTAAAAACAACTCGTCCGCAGTCCATCTTTTATTTTATTTTTCTTTGATTGAATTGTAAAGTTTTTTAATTGACAAAAAATGACCGTATCTTTGATATTATATAAATTGCAAAATATTATAGCGAATTTGTTTCTACGTGTATATCGACCTGACATTAATTTCTTTTTCATAATGCTCGTCTCGTTAATTTTTATGAACGAAATTAGTTTATTATTGAATATATTTTTCTCAATCATTTAGAAAGTAGTCTATTTCTTTTGTGAATTGGAATTTGTAAATACATATTAATAATTGTGTTGGTTTAATTTAAAAAAAGATATACATTGTTTGTCTTCTAATAGTTGATCATATGATTAGAAATATATGGAATCGAAGTTAAACGCATCTGGAGATTGATCATGACACAAAACAAATATTGGAGATTATAGAAATCTATTTATATTACACTTGTAAAATAGTAAAAAAAAAAAAATATTCATTTTCATGCAAGAAAATTTATTCCTCCACGTAGTTTTGCCTACATAATTTTTACCGAGATATGTATTTTATTATATAGTAATAAAGTCATCAATTATTCAATGTATAGCTTATTACATATTAAACAAACAAATTAAAGGGAAAAAAGGATAGTTATAGAGAGCTTTCCATTTGCTGATTTGTAGATCTTTAATTCAAAATAAACTATATGGCAGATATTTTGATACGAAGGAAACAATATAAAAGAGACAATTACTGTGTATTTTTTATTCTTTAATAACTTTACCATTGTCTAGCTAATTAATATCAACTGATCGATTCGATTGTAATATTTTATCGACCAAATATCTTTAAAGAATACTTGTCTTCATTTCACAAATTTATTTTATTCTTTAAATTTAATTAGATTGATGAGTATTTATTGAGCTGGACCAGTGGACCCGATCATTTCTAATGCAATAAGATATTTTAATTCATAAAACACATAGAAAAATTATAAATACAAAATAAATAATTAAAGAAATTGACTGTAGGTGGAGACCAGTGTTAGTTTACATATTTATTTATAATTTGTTAAAAAATACATTCATGCGGTGCCGCTTTGTTGGCTCTCTTGTTGACTGAATACCTCAGACGAGATAAATACAAAACAAAGAAAGTTAGAACAAAACGGGCTTATTTGCTGATTAGGAACACCTTACGCAATTCATGTCAATTCCGACGGCTACTTAGAATCGGGTAAAAGTAGTTTTCATGGTATTCTTCATTATTAATTTAGTGAATAGACAATGCAAAATTAAGTTATTTATATAAAAAGTGAGGCTACGGTAATTTATGGATTAAGCTGTATTATGAAATTATATTCTTATTTTTAAATTTCAAATAGTCAACTTGAATTTTTACTAAACATAATCTACATATAAAAGTGTACTTGAAATTCAAATTTTACATTTTACACTTTTAATATTTTAATGGTACAAATTTTTTAGATTGTATTATTTTCTATCCATCTTAGGAAATAACATAACCTCACTCTTTATATAAATACATTATTTCATTGCTTCTTTCTCAGCGACAATTAACAATCAACACTCAACTGATCAGCTTCAACCGCGTATAGGATTGAATAAATGATATTTAAAGAGATCCCATACTCTCATCCCAAATGGAACCTACCTCCCTTTTTATATATTAAATTTCATTCTTTCTCAAATTTGTATACTCCCATTTACTTCCAATTTTCTATCTCTTTTATTTTTATTTTCAAAGTTCGAATAGTCGATCTGAACCGTTCAACATGATCATCATAATAAAATATGCCTGGAGACCAAATTATATATTTTTTAGAATTTTTTTTCTATTTTTTAAGATAGGTACAAAATTATTGTTTTAAGGAGATTCTGGACCATCCAATAAAGTAATTTTGTACCCTGTCTTTAAAAATAGTAAAAAAAATTTAAAATTTGGTCTCCAAGCATATTTTATTATGATGATCATGTTAAACGGTTCAAGTATTCGGACTTTGAAAATGAAGATAAATAATTGGGAGCAAATGGGAGCATGAAATTTTGGGTGCATTGGAAACCTCCTATATATATATAGGATAATTATATATTCTCCCGCTTAACCATCCCCCATTATGTCCTCCGGATAAAAACATGTTAATCACACAAAAAAGATGCGGACTATAAAACCGTCCGATAGTATTCATTCGGAACACAAATGTATTCATTATAAGACAAAAAAATATTCAACTAAGGTCTGCACATTAAGACAAAAAAAACTAGACACATTTCTCATCATCTTTTACACGTATTTAGAGGTGGTTTGTTTTTTCTCCGTTCAATCTAACCAATATTTCTTGATGATCTATAAGGAATTTTTCAAATCTAAAACCACGAACGTCTTCTAAATAATTTTCTCTTTCAAATTAGATCTATTATGATATACTTTCGAGTTGTCGGTTGCACAAGTATTCATTCTTAGGATCCGCCTAGCTGTCATGCTAATCAATCCCTATACTTGTAATACTCTTGATACATATTTACACTTACACGACGAGGATGAATACTTGCTCGATGAGAGATGAATACTTGCATAACGATGATGAATACTCGTGCAATCGACAACTAAAAACGTGTAAAAAATGGGTGAGTGATGTGTCCAGTTTTTTTTTTAAATACTTGATATCTTATGATGAATACTTGATGTATTACAGATGAATACTTAATGTATTATAGATGAATACTTGTGTGCGACAGTTGTAAAATCTTTCAAATATTAGGCAGTCCCTAAATATTAAGTGGTCTCCCAGTTAGTTAGTAGTTACTCATATAGTTATTGACTATGGTACAAAATGGGAGATTGATTAGCGGGACAGTTAGGTAGATCCTAAGGATGAATACTTACACAATGATGATGAATATTTGCTCTATGAGGTATGAATACTTGCATGACGATGATGAATACTTGTGTAACCGACAACTCGAAAGTATGTCATCATGGATCTCATTTGGAAGATAAAATTATGTAGAAGACGTCCATGATTTTAGATTTGCAAAATTCCTTACAGATCGTCAGAAATATTGGTTAGATTGAACGGAAAAAACAAATCACCTCTAAAAATGTGTAAAAGATGGGTGAGTAATGTGCAGACCATAGTTGAATACTTTTTAGTCTCAAGATGAATACTAATGAGTATTTTTTGGTATAGGATTTTGACTATAACTTTGAACTCTTTTATCTTTTAAATTTATAAACCTTGATACCAAATGAAATGGTTAATTGTAAGCGCACAATCCTATCAAAATAGTACTTGGGGGTGTCGAACCGCAGAGAGTAAGATTAAGACTTAGTTTAAATTTTTGCAATTAATTTCAGAAAAAGAAAATAAAGTAAAATACAATAAAGTAAATGGGGGGTGTTCTAACAATTCCTAAATTTTGGGTTCAATACCTGAAAGAGAGGAGTTTTAGACAATTAAAGTAAATAAAGGAAAGAAAAAATGGTTTGCTTTCAAGTTAAGGAGAATCTAGGGGCATTCGGTCTACAATCCCTTGATAATTCTATCTAATCGGTATTTCTTTAAATTCATGTATGATTTGACGAGGTTTCTAACTTAATATATTAAAAAGTGTCACTTTTGTAAATTAATAACGTGTCTAAATAATTTGGACTTCATATTTAAGTCCCTCACCCTAGCTATCTAGGTTATGAAGCTGTTGTTAGTCTCTCCTCTCTTCAAATATTAGTACTTTACGATGAAGTTCATCATACCAATATCCGATTTGATTTGAGATGTCCTAATTAGGATTTGACTTCACCGTTAAGTCCTTCACCAAGTTCCTAATTTTAATTTCTGTAGTTCCAGCTTAAATTACAAATTGATTAAATCATAATCCAAACCTAAGGTATTTGCATTCATAATTTGGTACTATCCTATTGATCCTAGTCAATTTTGGTTCTTTCGAATCCAAAACGGGATAACTACAAATCAAGTACTAATTATGTAATTAACACAAATGATAAATCACATAAATTAACAATCAAATCTCAATAAACAATCATAATAAAAACAAATAACCGAATAAGATAAAATTAAACAAGTTCATGCATTGACTTAAAACTCTAGAGAGAGATCTACTTCCTCTTGGAGAGATTCATTACAAAGTTTGGCAAAATAAGAAGAAATAAAATAAAAAAATGATTACACAATTTAAAAACCTCGAACTGGAAGGGAAAAATCGGCATTTAGAGAGAAAAAATCTTGTAGCTCTCAAAATCAAAATATATGCTCTCAATATAGCACTCTCCTTTTTTTATTTCACAAGTAGATATAGATTTACCTTGGAGAGTACCAAACATGGGCTGTGTATAGATGAACTGCCTTCAGTTTCTCCTTTTCGGCAGAGTAGGAAAAAATTCTTCCACATATAGTTTTGACTATTTTAAATAATAAAATCAGGTTAAATCTCAGGGAAGGAACCATAATTTCATTATAGGTTTAAAAAATGAATAGAGATGTGGCCACTGGCCAATTTAACATACAGTGGCCTTAATACTCGACTTGTTAAACCTTATTTAATAACAAAAAATACTTTCAAAGAATTGTTTGATCAATTTAATTGAAACCTGTTATACAAAATAAATCTTAACAAAACTAACCTGGATTTTTTTGGCCTTTAACTTCTCTTTTTGCCGCTGATTTTTTTCACTGTGTCTTATTGGATGAACCTCCTGTAATAAATAAAATTTCACACAGCATTGTATTAATTATATAATAAAGTTTTTTTTTTTTTTTCTTTTTTTACTCAAAAAAAATTTACCCTTTGTGGGCTTTTGGATCTAACTACTATCATTCTAGAAAATTGAGCATTGCGTGCCCTCTCATTATCATCTGCTCCCCGTATCTTTCTACCTGATAGCCGTCTTTCTTTTTTCTCCTCTAAACATAAGTATTCTGCAGCACTCTTTTATTGCCAAAAAAAAAAAATTTAAATAACACTGATAATATTTTCATTAAAATTATTTAAAATAATATTCTATCTTTAATTTTAAATGAAAACATTTTAAGTTAACATACCATTGAATCTTTTGCATGGGTTGCTCGAATTCGCTTAATTTTCAGTAAGCGTTCTTCAAACATAATGATCCTTTAACGACTCGTAACTTGACCAAGAACATGGAACTCTCTTCTTTGAGAAAATATCAGCAAGTTTATTCAATTCTCTTTCGATATAATGAACATTTATTATATTGCATTCTGGAATGTTACCATGGGTTGAACCTACCGGCAGCTCGGTAGGCCACGGACTCAATAGAGCCAATTGTCGACATTCGTTGATCGAACCAAGGGATACTGCATTCCATACTTCTCCTTCCTGATAATTCAGCATTCCTTGATTAAAGGCGATTACTGCCACTAAGCTGTCGGAGAAGATCTGACAGCGAAACCCCCGCTCTGTATACAATCTTCCAATGGCAATGGCCCGGTTAAGTGCAGTAATTTCTGCATCGGTGCTGGTTATAGTGTCAAAATCTATCGACTCCTCCTTTGTACTGGTTAATACCTCGGTACGAGCAAGAAGAAATTCTAAATTTTTTGTTCGAACCACGATACCATGACCGATTTCTCTTTCATCTTTGCGAAATAAATATTTGCAAAGCCTTAGTAATTTTGGGTTTCAATTTAGTAAATAAACGTATACAAAATAAACTTATTATATTTCTAGTTTTAACCTACTTTTTTATTGTATTGTTTACTCATCTCCAATTTAATATTTTCTCATTAAATAATATCATAGTCGTAAAAAGAAGATTTAAAATCAGTTCAGATAGATGCTTGGAGTATTTTTTATTTTTAATTTCTTCCAATATTTCATTTAAGTTAAAATAAATAAGTTTACTTTCCTCATGTAAATAAAATAACAAAAATATGCCAATCATTTTTTAAGAACTTAGATTATTTTTTTTTAAAAAAGACAAGGATTTTAATTCCAATTCCAAGTGTCATTTGACACAAAGACTAAGCCTAAGCGTGTTAAAAATATCAAATGGCATTTGAATATTTTGTCCTCTACATACATTGTATGCTTAATTAAATTGATATTTTTTTCTCATTTGCCTACATAAAATTCGCATTGAACACATGAGATATACATGAGTATTTATATCATTTTCATACATTTTTCATGTACAAAAACACATGAGATATACATGAGTATTTATATCATTTTCATACATTTTTCATGTACAAAAACACATGAGATATACATGAGTATTTATATCATTTTCATACATTTTTCATGTACAAAAACGATAACAGAACTGGTCTTATTAAAATACAAGTATTTAACCGTGGGAATAAAATAAACAACTAATGATCTGGTTGATCCAAGATGGTCCATGTTGATAAAAAGAAATATTTTTTTCTAACTAGTTAATTAGTAAATTTATAAATGGGGGAACTAATCAAGTACAATTAATAATTTTCTATGCATGAAACCGTATATTATTTGTTATTTTCATTTCAGTTTAGGTGGCTTGATTCGCTACACAAATAACTGCACAATTATGAACACAAAAATTCTCGTCTTAACACTGTTCAATTTACCATATTACCTGTGCGCGTCTAATAAAAGTAAAATATATAAATTTGAAACAAACCCATAACATTGAATAAAAATCAAAGAATGTTATTCTTGTAAATTCAGCTCAGATGTCCCAATATTATATATGTTTCTCAAAAAGCTACCACCAAAAGTTAAGAGTCTGCTCGTGTAAACTATTTCGCTCTTTTATTTATTTGAAAGCAAATATAATGATATATGGATACACTACTCTTTGTATCAAATCAGATTAAATCAGATTCATTGCCTAGTGAGTGCGGTTAGGGTTAAAAATAAAAAATACTGGTAAAGAACTCCCTTAAATTCACTTATTTATTTGCATAGATACACATACACATAATTAAGAAAAACTCGTGGAAGTAAAATACAAAGATTTTCTTGTTCTAGCTCTAAACAAAAGTTTAATTTCCCAACAAAAATACATCCGGTTGTTATAATTATCTTGACTAGAGATCTGTCTTTCTAAATCCACCAGCTCATCCTTTCCTCCTCATCAAAGAACAGAGAATGGGAGCTCTCATTGTTGTTATTACGATCGCCCCTTGTATCAGCATCGCCATATTTTGTATTGTAGTAATGTAACATTGCGGCACCCGACAGCACTGCCAGCGTCAATGCTTGTGCATGCATCCTGGATTTGCATAAAAATTGTATATCATCAATGGAGATTAATCAAGCAGATTTAATATTTTTTGTAACTATGTGTCATTGTGTCTTAGTTACCTGGCATGAATGAGACGAAGGCTGGGCTTTAATAGCGTTGTCTTAGCATTGTATACACAAGAGGCTCCAACTGCAGTTGCCCAAAATGCCCCTACATTCAAATAACACAAACCAAACATAAACAACATAAATCAAAAGAAGTGTTGGATAATTCAATTTTCTCAAAATCTATTCTATTGTAATCCAAAAAAGAAAATATAAAATAATTAAGTTTCCTTAATTAATTACCAATGCTAGTGAGCTTGTGGTCAGCAATCCATGCTTGCAAGGAGGCCATTTTCTGTATTGCTTGTGTAACTGAAACTGAGAAGGGAAAATTCTAAATATTTTAGTGAGTGGGGTTAAGAGAGGGAGAGAGAATTTGGGTTTTATTTATAAAGGCTTAGGAGCCCTTGGTTTTAGGCTAAACCAGATGCTACGCCTTGGTAATTGGGAAACGATTTAATCTCTTGGGTGCACCCAATGTTTTGGGACACCTGGTTTCTTTGTATTAGGTAACAGGCGAAAGAATCAAACGGCCCATGGTAAAATAAATATTTGGACTGCTTCTTTACATTTTTTTTTTTACTGAAGTTGGGAGATCATCACAGTTGATGACTATATCGTTTTCTGCCAATTGAGGACTAAAGTCCAATAGTTTGAGATCCTTACTTCTCTCAAGAATCCCCGATCTAAGATGAAAATCACCAATACTTATGATCTTATGATACTGCACAGAACAATTGGGGGGTTTTTGTTCTGATTCGGATTTATCTATTACTACATGTATCTTTTCATTGCAGGTTAAACAGAAATAGTCAAAACCAGCGTTATCATCCATGGAACTTCCGGCCATATCATCCATTGTGGTGGTTTCAGGAGGAGAAAAAGGCGCCGGACGAGTGCGCTGTGTGGGGGAGGGCGAGATCCGTGGGAGAGTCGCGGCGCTGCGTGGGAGGAGAAAGAGGCGCCTGACTAGATAAGAGATGGTGCGAGGAGGAGACGGGGTGGAGAGGGTGGCGCGGAGGAGGCGGAGTGTAGAGTAAGGGGTTTTAGAGAGAGGAGGTCGCGTAAGTTTCTGTGCTTCAAGATATTCAAGATGTGAGGAGGTCGGGGTTTTAGAGAGAGAAATGCGGGGGAGTCGGGGTTTTAGAAGAGGGGAGAGGGGACGGTTAATGAACGGTGGGGTCGCGTAAGTTTACGGTTCAGATTAACTTAATCCGGTGTATATTCGGAGATCGTGTGGCGCAGAATTATTTGTGCTTCAAGATTCGTGCAAACGTTAAATGAACGGTCCGGATTCACTGGTTATAAAAGATTCCTCTGTCCGGTATCGGGGAGGATATGAATTCTCAGATTTGCGGAACAGTAATATAAACATGTCATTTAAAAGGCTGGATAAATTAATGTGTGGTAATATTGAGAAAATTAATATTGCACCTTGGTGTTAAACTGTTAATAGAGGAGCTGAGTCGAAGCTGTTTTAATGTTTTACTCTTATGGAATTAGCATACATATGATATTGCAATTTAGGTCATTCTTTTTCCGGTCCTAATTTTTAGATAAACATAATTTTTGCTTCATACAGTGCACGGATAATGGATAGAATCAAAATATCATTGTATATATATATATATATATATATATATATATATATATATATATATATATTTATATTTTGATTTTTACTATTTATTAAGCCACTTTGAAAATCGCTGATCCTGTTTGGTTAGCCCCGTTGATCAGGTTTCAAAGTGGCTTAATAAATAGTAAAAAATAAATATATATAATTTGTCTTAAGATATTTCATATTTAAACAAAAGGTGCTATGTCGATATCTTTACTCTAATTAATTTTCTTTCATACATGACATGTATTAAACTGCTGATATAAATATCTTATCATAGTAACAATTTCAGAAATGAAAAATAAGTTCTTGCGAACACATATTTCAAATATATATAATATATTTGATAATGCAAATGATATATTAAATTGCTGATATTTTAAAAAGCATACGAAGCATGAATTATAAATTTCATAATTAATTCAGATATAAGATGAATGACTTGCAGACATATATACATTTAGTTTATCTACGTTGTTGATAAGTTAAGAAAAAAAATATTAAAATTAATACATATAATTATATCATTGTGAGTCTTCGTACAGTGGATGTTATTATCGTATATATATAACTCTGATCTTTACGTTCAACTTATTTTTTGTTAGACTCGGCAAGAGTGATGGTAACAGTGAGAAAACTAGATATGTTTCTTTTTGAACTGTCAAAGTTGACAATTTGTTCTCTTCTAATCAGATTTGTTTTCTGAACTCAATCTATCATTATATTTTTCTCTTGCAGCTTTGATTCTTTTCTTTTTTTATGACTCTCAGTGTTTGTAAGGACCCATAATATTTTATATTGTGAAAAATCACAATCAAATTGTAACGTGATTGGAAATATGACATGACTTGTCTTAAAAAATCTTGGAGTAGTAATATGTTGACCTACGAACTTAGCATTTAAAAATTAAATTACTAGTAGCACATTCAAATCACTAAATTTATTGTTCAGACTTATTTGAAGATGATTTTTTTCTATAATATTACCATACTAAATTCAATAAATAGTGAAGTAATAATATACAAACTCATAATCAATATATAAAAATCATTGTGCTCATTTTACGATTTTTAATGCAAAAAAAAAAATATCCAAGTTTATTTTCTTGATGATCACACGAGAAAGGCCAATACAAGTTGATTTAAAAATTACCTACCTAGACAACACTAGTCGATTTAAAAAAAATTCATCACTGTACTTGATGGAATGGTCTAATAACTATCTCCCATGAATTGACCTTCTAAACATTCCCATTTATTTCTTCACTAGTTTCTTGATGTTGTGGCTAGCCCGCAACCGTAATTATTTTGTAAATGGTTGTACATGTGGATGTTAGATTTCTTTATGAGATTCCAGAGAAGTACAGTACCTTGCTTCTTTTAATCTATTTTGCGGTTTTGCCCAGCTTAAATCAATAATGAGGCACCCTTTTTCACACATTCAACTGCAAATAATTAAAAGTACCTGATATAATTATTATCTCAAACAAAGATGACGATAAAAACAAATAGATATGATACTAAATTAATTAATTGTGACTCAATAACTTTGAGCCATCTAACAAAAGGAAAATTAAAGAAAATTAAAACTTAAAAAAAAAAAACCAAAACTTTAAACAAAACTCGAGAAAAAATAGAATTCAGGGCCTCTGACTTTAAAGATTAGAGACATTAATGTGTAAAGAATTGAATCATTATTTTTCCATTGTATTCTAAACTCTGATCACATTGTCTTAGTATTTACTATTTGCAGTAACAAACTGACACTAACTTCTAGTAACAAACTATTTATTACAATTATGTTTTTACAAATCATTTGGAGGTGCAGCTCTTCTTCTCCAATAGTGCTAACATATCTGCAGTAATGTCAGTAGTTTCAGTGATGTTGTTTGGTCTAATATGACCATTGCAAAAAATTAATATTCACAACAAAATTAATTACGACTTGTACTGGACTACTGGTATCGGTACTTAAGGTTTTAAAGAGAAGCCCATTTCAAACAAAATCAAAATTTACTGCATACCTTCTTTTCTCCCTTCCAATGTCACCTTAGTCATATACTTGAATTGTGGGGGAGAAAGCTTTGGGTGGTTGCACTAAGACAGTAAGTTTTGACATAGTTAAATTAATTCACATATCAATTTCTCACAAAGAATTAATCAATCAAGAATTATCAACAACATTCAATCACATCACATGAAAAAAAGGAGTTCATCATCCAAGCAACACGGGAAAAAACGAAAAACTCAAGGGAGTTGTTTTAAATACCGGGAACTGTTCCAATTGACAATGGGAGGGACTACTGGCTTCGAAGAAGGTGACAAGAGTGCCAGCCATGAACTTGCTCCTCCTCCGTGAACTTGTTTCTCCAGTTCTCCTCACCTCTGTGCACCTTGAGAAGAGATTGGGCAAATTAACCAACTTTCTAGCACTCTAGAATAGCTTGATTCCGTCTTTGGTTTTCAAAGAAAGCCAGAGGCGTGGTATATCTATCAGAGTCATATGAATTTTTTTCACACATAATCTTTTAGGAGTGATTGAAAAATATCAGGAAATTAACAAAGAATTATTTGACATGATCAAAGTGCTAGCAGGTTAGATTTAATGCAATTACTAAAGAATTATCTACAATTGTTTTCTATAAGATTCAAAAACAAATACTGACTTTTTTTAATTTTGTTGCACCGCAGGAAAGAAGTGCCTTTTGACCCTTGTGATTGACAAAATGCAACTAATATAAACTGTAAAGATTATACTAAGTCACACTGGGGCTAGTCGACAGTCCTCCAAGGACCGTGAAGAATCAAAAATTTAATTATATAAAAAGTCATGTTTGGTAAGTACAAAAGATTATGTATATAAGATAAAGTGAGTAGAAAGTCTATTTTAATATTAGAGATGAACTGGAAGACTATAATATCCCTCATATAAATATAACGTAATATGATTGCTGAAGATAAATAGTTCTGTATTTGCCATGCATTCTTAATCCATGTATATAAGATTAATAATTAATTCAACTGAATTTCTTTAACTTCTAATACTGATTTAGTGGTCTTGTCGGTCTCTCCTTAAAAAAAAAACATGTACTACCAGAGGCGATAGAATAGGTTCTTTTTTTTTTAAATTTGGTACAATTTTTTTGAAATATATAAAAAAGGGGAATATAAGTCGAAGGATAACTCACAGCAATAGTTCTTTAAACGAAAATGTCTAGTTTATGGAAAGAACTCCTGCAAGAAATGGGAAAATAAATAAGTATTAGATGGTAAAATAACCACTAATGTCTTGTTCATGTAGTTAGACATGCACAACTTTTTAAAATAATATGCTGAAACATGTTAGATACCTAATTCAATAAATTGTGGAACTAATTTGAAGAGGAAATTCAATGTGGTCTGATGCTCCAACCTCAAGAATTCTAGAGAAAAATGTAAGCCGTCCATCACTGTCCAGGTGTTTTAAAATACCAACAAAGAATGTGATTATAGATTATCCAACAAGAACGAAATAACTCCATAATCATAAAAAATTTAAAACTGGCATATAAGGAGAACATAGGAACCACCATACTTTTTATCTAATATTCAACGATGAGTTGACTTCAACATGAAACCTATTTAATTTGGAAATCAAAGAAGATTAAATTAAGGGATTAAAAAAAAATTAATAAGTACATCAATAAAAATTGCCACATGAATGGTATATATTCCAAGCATTACCAATTACACTTGGGTACACCATATTAGTACATTATTCAAATATAATTTTTTACAATGTACCAGCGTAATTGGTATACAAATGAAATAATGAAAATAATACAAGCACAACCCAATAAATATTTTTTTGTACCTTTGCTGGACTTTTTCCTCTCTGAGTCTCGTAAGTGATATATCCTGCGCAAGCCAACGGGATTTCTACTCACTACATATAGTGGAAATTTTTCAACAGAATGGAAGTAGTGTGCGAAATGCAAAGCAGGAAAAATGGAAACCAATGCAGAATATTCGTACGAGTCAAACTCGAGGTGCGAAATAATTGCTCCACATTGAACTGATCATGCATCACTAAATCCTTCCGCTATTCGTACAAGCAACCAGGAAAAACACGAAAAATACCACTACCATCAACAACCGTATATGAAACCACCGATAACATCTAAGTCACAACATTATTCCTCAATGGGGACAAATTACATTCCCTGATCCAGATCAATAACTATAGGGCTCAATGATAGAAGTAAATTAGGCTTCATCACGGGGGAGAGGAGAAAAAAGAGAGATAGATATTAAAAAAAGGTGAAGGAAAAAAAAAGGGGGAAAGGGGAAAAAAGGAAGGAAGAAAGAGAAACAACACATTCAGAGTAAAATCACAGAGGAAGAAACATCAATAATAGAGGAATGGAAAATCGTAAACCACATTATCATGGCCTGCCTGGTAAGCACCATGTAAAATGAAAGCAGCTTAGGTGAATGTATATTCTCTTTACTCAGATTAAGTTCTTGCCGATGAAACAAAACAGGAATACAGAGTCATTAAACCAACAGACAAAAGGAACAACTGATACTACCAAAAATCAGAAGGCTGTGTACAATACAGGTCAATAAGCTTAATTAAGATAGTTCTTAATAAATGTGAAAGTAGGCAGTCCTTGTTATTTGATATATGAACTGATGGAAAACATAGGAAAACAGATATCATAAGCAAAATATCATCGCATCTAACATAGGTTATGTGTCGCGTATATTGTGGTACAATAGCAATCATGACCAGTTTTGTACCTGGTAATTCTCACCCATTGATTTGAACAATACTAACACTAAACCTGGTAATTCTGGTACAGCAGCAATCGGGACCAGTTTTGTACCTGATAATTCTCACTCATTGATCTAAACAATACTAACCCTAAACCTGGTAATTGGTCGTTGTTGTTGACAAACAGTGGACTAGTAGTAAAAATTAATAAACTTGAAAGGAATCATTCCAACAGGAATAACTAATGCTAGAAGAGGCGCAATGGGCCGACGACAGCAGGAAACCTCGAACCTGTGCAGGAAATGGAAATGGAAAATAAGCAAAACTCAAGAAAAAAACAGCAGACCCAGCTGGAGTGGAAATGAGAGAGCAATATCTCCATAATCATTTAAAAACAGTCAAATTTAATAGCATGAAAAAGCAAGAAAGCACTATACCTTCCGTCTAATATCAGATAGTCAATTTGCTCCTACTTGAAACCTAATAACATTGGCGAGAGGGAGAGGAATACTAATAATTAAATTGAGGGATTGTGAAAGGGAATAATTTCAGCTCCAAAGTTTGTCATATTAATAGTAAATATACCAAGCATTAGATATTGCACCTGGGCAAAATAGTAGTAAATTCTTTTTGTAGAAATTTTTGAGAGATATATCAAGGTAATTAGTATACAAGGAGACAATTAAATATAGCACAGACGCAGGTTAGGAATTTTTTCTTTACCTTGTATGGAATTTTCATCTTAGATTGTCAAGTGATATTTTCTTCGCTGGCCAACATGATTCTTGTTGACTGCATGCATGGTGTCAAAAATAATTGGTAAGGTGGACAAATTATGTAAAAGCAATTCTAGGAAAAAGGGGGGAAAAAAAATAATAGCAAGTGCAAAACATTTGGGCAAGCCAAAGTACAGATATGAAATAGTTGCACTACATTGTATTGATCAAACATGACCAAATCTGTCCCCTATTTTTACCAGCAAACACATCAAACATTCGGGGGGGGGTGGTGGTGGTAGGGCAAGAAACCAAGCAAATCGAAATCCTATTTACTGGTAAGTACAAGCACCAATAATAGTCATATATTAAATTGAGGATAACATCGAATACAGAACAGCTCGACACAATAGCAAAATTTGCATGCCCTGAGACATATCAAGAAACACACGGCTCAATGAATGAAGGAAAATTAGGCGATACAAATCAATGAACATAGGACTAAATGGCTGTAGGAAATTAGTTATCATCCCCGATAGAAAGGGGAGAGTAAGGGAAACGTGTCGGGAGTAAAAGGGAGGGTGGGGAAGAAAAAAAGACAAGTGTAAGCAGAAATTACAGAGGAAGAGGAAGCAACTAGTGGTACATTTTTGCAAAAGATGAATATTTCAGGAGTTCAATTAATTGACATTCTGTTGTTTATCTTTTTACCTTCATCAAGAAAATGAAAACGAAAGTAGTATATTTAGGGACTTAAATTTGATATGACTTTCTTATCCATATTTATCAAAACGATATAGTTTTTACCTAATTTTCTCAAGCAAAGCTTGATCAACCCCCATCTAGTACTGCTGTAGGGTACAACCAACATATATATTTTGACACTAATCTGAATTCTTATTTCTTATTTCAAGTACAATACTGTGGACAATTCGGTGCTACATTAGCTTCCTTATATATTATTTGGTTTTTCCAATTTGAAGAAAAACGATATATGTAATTGTTCACATACTTACAAATGGACAGGCTCTTTTGAGATAAATTTTAGAACTTCAATTCAATCCTGGCATATTTTGATGCAGCTAGTTATGACCTTATTTTGAGCCAATTTTCCGGGAAAACTTGATGCACCAATCTTTTGAAGAAGGAAGAAATTACCTTAGTAATAGTGGAGAAATTGAGTTTCTTCGTTTAGAGGAGGCGAGTCACAATCGAAACAGATATCTCACTTCTTCTGCTGCACTTGCTGATCTGAAACGCCAAAAATAGTTTATCTATGTTGTTGATAAGTTAAAAAAAATACTAAAATTAATACATATAATTATATCATTGTGAGTCTTCTTACAGTGGATGTTATTATTGTATATATAACTCTGATCTTTACGTTCAACTTATTTTTTGTTAGACTCGGCAAGAGTGATAGTAACAGCGAGAAGACCAAATATGTTTCTTTTTGAACTGTCAAAGTTGACAATTTGTTCTCTTCTAATCAGATTTGTTTTCTGAACTCAATTTATCATTATATTTTTCTCTTGCAGCTTTGATTCTTTTTCTTTTTTATGACTCTCAATGTTTATAAGGACCCATAATATTTTATATTGTGAAAAATCACAATCAAATTGTAACGTGATTGGAAATATGACATGACTTGTCTTAAAAATCTTGAAGATCAATTATCTTTATGTAGTATCAATTTGTTGAATATGTTGACCTACGAACTTAGCATTTAAAAATTAAATTACTAGTAGCACATTCAAATCACTAAATTTATTGTTCAGACTTATTTGAAGATGATTTTTTTCTATAATATTACCATACTAAATTCAATAAATAGTGAAGTAATAATATACAAACTCATAATCAATATATAAAAATCATTGTGCTCATTTTACGATTTTTAATGCTAAAAAAAATATCCAAGTTTATTTTCTTGATGATCACACGAGGAAGGCCAATGCAAGTTGATTTAAAAATTACCTACCTAGTCAACACTAGTCGATTTAAAAAAAAATTCATCACTGTACTTGATGGAATGGTCTGATAACTATCTCCCATGAATTGACCTTCTAAACATTCTCATTTATTTTTTCATGTATTTAGAAACGCACATGTAAATATTTTATAATGCATGCTTAATTATTATTAAATGCCTACACATTTACTTATTGTATAATGTGTGCTTATGTATTTCAGTACGAAGCATTATTGATAAGTTAGAAATTGTTACAAAAGCTGCATGACAAGTCGAAATTTCCGACCCCGACCTTTTTATATATTAAAATTTATTCTTTTCCTATATGTGTGTGTGTGTGAGCTTTTGTTTTCTTAAATAAAAAATCGGTGAATAATGATAACATGTGTTTATCTTTTTTAACAACTTAGAAATAATTTTAAATATTTGGAAATAAAAAAAAATTAATGCAAGTACTTTTTTTAATCTTCTTTGCTTTTGCAAATGAAAAAAAAATTAATGCTTTGGTTGCTTTGTAGTTGAGATTGACTTGCAGCTTTTATTTATATATTGTTATGTGTCCATTTAAGTTAACAAAAATTGTTCAGCATTCTTAAATTACAAGTCAGGTTGCTTTGTAGTTGAGAACTTGAGATTGCAATAGTTAATTTGATTGGTACATATATTGTCACGTGTTTTGCGCCACGTGCAAATTGTATACAGTCGCATTGACCAATATCCCGTGTTTTTTTTACATAACCAAAAAAAAAATATTAAAACTAACCAATATTCGAAATTAATTGCCAAAATACCCAAAATACCTAAACGATGGCACTGTTAGGTTAAGCCACCATTGAATCAATGATTTTCAAAGTGGCTTAATAAATAGCAAAAAATTCCAAAAAATGTAAAATTTGGTCTCCAAACACATTTCAATATGGAGAACACATCTAACGGTTCAGATAGACTTTTTGTATTTTGAAATTTTAAATTTGGACCGTAAGCACTTCGGCCCATATGCTACTGAAATCATATTAGTCATTCTCTCTATATGTGTGTGTGTGTGTGAACTTTTGTTTTCTTAAATAAAAAATCGGTGAATAATGATAACATGTGTTCACCTTTAGGGTTATTATTGGGGACCGTAACTCCAAATTCTATCATGCGACATCAATAAATAGGAAGCGGAGGAACGCAATTCGGGCGATCCGGGACTCTTAGGGGTGTTGGCTGACTGAGGAGGCTGACATCAGACACGCATTTGTCACGCACTTCCGCTCGATATATGTCTCAGCCGCTGCAACTCAGGTAAATAATACACTGCCTCAGGATTTGCTAACAAATTTGCCAAAAATTCCAAATGTGGCGCATACACACCTGTGTGCTGATCCGACTGAGCAAGAAATCCGGCTAGTTCTCAACATGCTTGGCCCCCACAAAGCACCGGGGCCTGATGGTTTTAACGCAAAGATGCTGCAGGACAATTGGGACTATTTTGGGCCGATGATGGTTAGCGAGGTGTCACAGTTTTTCTCAACGGGAATGATGCCTAGGTATGTGGCTAGATCAAGTCTGGTCCTCGTCCCAAAAAATGATGAAGCGTGCTTGGTGGAACAATTCAGACAGATTTCCGTATGTAATGTCATATATAAAATCATTACCAAGATCATGGCTCGGAGGCTAAAACCATATATAGCTCTGTCTGTATCCCCGGCATAGGCAGCTTTCGTACCAGGTAGGGACATATTTGACAGTGTGGTACTTTTGAGGGAACTTTTACACTCTTTCGGACAGCCAGGCTACCAGCGGAAGGATTTTTGTCTTAAGGCTGACTTATCCAAAGCCTTTGACAGAGTGGATTGGCAATACTTGGAACAAATCCTACCACTCTATGGGGTCCCTAAAAAACTGAAAAGATGGATAGTAGCATGCATTACCTCGGCAGAATATTCGGTAGTCATAAATGGGGTGGGAGATGGATTCTTTAGCCCACAGTGCAGTTTAAGGCAAGGGTGTGCCCTTTCACCGTACCTATTTATCCTTGGGATGGACCTATTAGCTCGACATTTGCAATTCCTAGTGGATAAAGGGGATATACAAGGCGTGAGAGTTACAAGGGATGCCCCACCGATCACGGCATGCATATATGCTGACGATCTTCTCATCATGAGGGCTGCATCTGTTCAAGAAACAACTCTTATAAACACCACCCTTCAGACCTTCTTTGCATATTCGGGGCATAAAATAGGTCCTGCAAAGAGCATGCTCTAGTTCAGCTACCGAGTCACTGCACAAGAACAGGAGGCAGTGTCTACAATTCTTACTGTGCCCATGGATGCCCAATCAGAGACTTACTTAAGAGCACCAATTAGAACAAACAGTGACTTCTTTGATTTTTTTTTATTGAAAAGTGTTCCAACAGACTACAAGTATGGAAGGGGAGGCTGCTCTCCCAAGCGGGCCGCGTAGTACTTATCCAATCTGTGCTGCAGGCTCTCCCCATATACTATATGGTGACGGTCCGGATATATACCAATAAGGGTTCTAAACAAACTGACCATTCTGATGAGAAACTTCTTCTGGGGAGGGCCTGACAAGGATAGGTGTATGTGCCTTATTGCATGGGATAAGATAGCCCAGCCAAAGGAGAGAGGGGGGCTAGGCTTGCGAGACCTAAAGGAGGTGAATGAGGCACTGTTGTTAAAGTCCCTCTGGAAATTAGCTACGGGCTCTGGATCTCCCTGGGTAAAGGTCGTAACAACTAAATATTTACCAAGATCCGACCTGTGGCACTCAAAGAGAACGTACCGGTGCTCTACCTTTTGGAGAAATATCATGGCACTACGACCTAAGCTGCTACCCTCACTGACTTGGCAATTGGGAGATGGTGGGACCTGCACGGTCTTTGCACAACCTTGGTTCCAAGATGCAACACTCCTGGTACCACCGAGTCGAGCTGACAGACACGTCAAGATCAATGAGCTGCTGGACGAGTCGGGCAATTGGGATATAGAGGAGATAGTGAGGCTGCTGGGGTACCGGGCAAGTGTCACTATATTAGCCACTGTCAGACCGCCGGTTTTCACAGGTAGGCAGGACCGATTGGTATTCACGCTGGCAAAGGATGGTTCCTTCTCGGTCAAGAAGGCGTATGCAATCCTAAAGCAAGGCACAGATCCACCCCAAATCCAAATACAAGCACAAACCAGTTTCTGGAGGAGCATATGGGCAATACCGAACGTGCAACCTAGAATACGCTTGTTCCTGTGGAAAGTCCTGCATGAAGGCCTGCCACTAAATCAAACAATGGTCAGTAGGATTGCCAGAGGAGACCCAACTTGTGCGGTATGTGCTGAGGTGGAGGAATCGATGACCCACATGCTCTTCCATTGCCCTTTTGCAAGAAGTTGCTGGTTCACATGCCCGACCCTCATAATGTCCTCTCAGTTGCCTCCCTAAGCATCTATAATTATCACTGACATCCTCCTTACTGCACCCAAGGAGATACAGAGCCAAATTGTTAACACCATGTGGGCCGTATGGAGGTGTCGAAATGACTGTATCTATGGAGGAAAGAGACCAACAAAAGCCGCCTTCTCTGCCTACCATAACAATATCAATACAGAGACCTAGCTTGCTGCAAAACAGGTACCAAAAACTTCGTCACAGACGCAGTACTAGTCCCAGCAAGATGAGGGGGGTTTTGTTTTTTCATGTTTTTTAGATGGCGCCTGAACTGAGACATGGCAGGGAGGGGTCGGGTTCTTGTTCCTCAAACAGGGGTTACTGCAGGACTATCACTCGGAAGGGGTTCCTACCTGCTGTGAAATACAGACAGAGGCACTGGCACTCCTCAAAGCAATTCAGTATGCTAAGCAAAGGGGTTTTCATTCGGTACACTTTCACTCTGACTGTGAAGAGTTGGTGCAAGCCTGCAAAGAGATGAGCCCTCCAATCCACTCTGATTGGAGGGCCTTTGGGGAAATATACAAAGCCTCAATGAACAGGCAGATGCACTGGCAAAAAAGGGAAGGCAGGTGATATCTCGTTATTTTAGCTACATTTCCGACCAAATCTTGTACCAAAACCTGTGTCCAAAACTGTAAAATCATGTTTATTACATTTATTATCTGTAGAATATGGTACTGCTGCGCTTTTGTTTGTTTATTGTAGGAAACAGGCGAAGAAATGGTGAAATCTGGCAATCTTGACATGCTACACGGGCCGTTCAACATCTCACACAGACCGTGTCATACCCTACTCGACCCCTCACACGAGCGCTGCACGACCCGGACAAGAGACACAGGCACACGGTCCGTACATAATCTCACACGGACCGTGTCAGACAAATCCGGCAGTTAATCTAAGCTTTCAGATTATTGCCTAATTAAAGATGGACGGTTATGGAGCAATAAAAGGACGACCCCTTGGGCCAGACAAGCATCGAATTCAGACATAACACAAATCCAAGGAGAGTTTTACAACAACTGACTTGGAGACGAAGCAGAGAGGAGGAAATCGGGAGAATTCCGACGAATCTTCTTCGTATTTTCGGTTTTGTCATGAATTGTTTTTCTTTTATTTGTTTTTCTGTTTTGAGAACTATATTTGAGTAGATTTCTTAGTTTCTTGGGTTACGATGTAGTCGAATACTTTGTTTACTGTTAGTTGTTTGATTATGTTTGATATTCTGTGTTTTATTGTTTGTGTATGATCTTTATTGCTTATTTGCGTTGTTCGATTGTTATTTGGTTTTTACCATTAGGCTTGGCCACGTCTAACAAGGTACTGCGTCCAATTCTGTCCTTCAACCAGACCAAGTATTTGAGGTAAGTCGATGAACCGAAAGGGAAGACTAATTAGTAACCGAGAGGTGAACGTTTCTGAAATCGAGAGATTTTGAATACCTTTAGTAAACCAAACAAGTAACTTAGGTCATTCAAACCAACGAACGAGAGTTTAGGTTAGAACCCTAAGAGGATTGAATTGTATTTCCATTATCGAGTTTATTAAGCCAACAAACGAGAGTTGAGGTTTAGAAATATCAGGTATGGTCAGTTAGTCCTATACATAATCAATCAGCACAGAAACCAGACAACTACAGTTTCCCTCGAGTCCGACACGGGCCGTGTGACTGGGGTCGTGTACGAGAGTACACGGGTCGTGTCAAGTGAGAGGCAGAGTTGCAGATGAAATCAGAAACCCAAGAAACGTCTGTTTTAATTAGTTTTAAAATCCAGTTTAATCAGTTTAGTTTACTTGTATTTTTATATTATTGTCAACCAATATTTCAACCAACTCAACCCATTTTCAACACTTCTAGTTTAACGATAAATTAGGTAGAGATCTAGTTAAGTTATTGAACCGTCCCGTGAATCGATATCCGATATTACCAACGATAGGATTGTACACTTGCAGTCTGAATCAGAAGTAGAATTGAGGTTTAAAAGGTACAGCTTGCTGTACTTAAACTTTGTAGTACACTTTTGTGCGAACAGCAGGAAAGTCAAACATGGTCCTACACGGATTCTGCTTTTCCTTTCTTTTCACCCCTTTAGGTTGATTTAGGAGAACTAGTTCTAAGCAATTAAGCTATGTAATTTCTCTAATTCCTGATGTACTTATGAATGCTGGAATGAATGAAAGCCTACGGGCATGTTTGAAAGCAAAAAAAATATATATATTAAATTTCAACCGCGTATAATATTGAATAAATGATATTTAAAGAGATCCCATACTCTCCCCAAATGGAACCTACCTCACCTAAACTCCATTATATTAATAAATCAAATCAAAGTTCAAAAGGAAAGCAAAGAAAGAATTATTAATTTTTGGTTAGCTGCTGTAGCCTAAAGCAAAGAAAAGAATTGGCGGTAGGTCCACAACCACCGTACCCAAGTTGGAAAACAGAAGCCGTGGGAGATTTTGTTTTTTGATTGCCCCACAAATAAATATAGTTTATGTCTCAGTACTACCGCCATAGAAGTTTTTCTTTTTAGAAATTATATACAAAGTAATATATGATATTAGATGGATTACATCTCTATTTCAATATCGTAGAAGAAATCAATTTTTTTTCTTTTCAGTTTAATAGAAAATCTTAAAGGAACCGGAAAATAAATTTGATTTCTTTAGAGATCATACTACTCACTGCACAGACGAATATGTATCCCCTCTGATTACCTAAATGTACAATTCAAAAATATGGATTGTTCTTTAACTTTGGCACAATTTGGAAATGGACACCCTATATTTATAATAGGTACCGAATTTCTTTTAGTCCGGCTGGAACTATTTGTTTTTTCACACCGCAAAGAAACTCTAAAAGAACCAAATTTTCTTTATGGTTCTCCTGAAGTTAATTATCGGAAAAAAAAATGGTTTCTTCCATAAGATCAAAATATAAATAAAATTCATCTAATATGCTACATTATTTTTTTGTAATTTCTATAAACAAAAAATTATGCGACAGCCATCCCACATTCTCTCATTCTGAATGGTATCTTTATCTTGATTATTGTAGCAATTAATACTGAAAAGCACATTGTGGCCCAACTTTCGCCTTTTGGTCCCCAATGAGGCAATGAGTCACATGTTTTGCGCTCAAAGCATTTGAAAACTGAAACATAAAAATAGTCTAAATTAAACCGCACCTATCCAAAAATATTCAAAAGAAATATTACTAATCCAAAAGTATTCAATGTGAAGAGCCAGTCAGCCAGAGGATCTATAGCTTTTTATTGATGAAGTTTCTAGCTTGTTTTGGTTATCTTGATATTAAGAGCGAATCTAGGATAATTTTTTTTTTTTTTTAACTATCTATATTAAAATTTAATTATTTTTTTTGTTTTTATATTTTTATACAATCTAGCCCCTCGTATAATGACAAATGTGTACATGTCTAGTGGTAAGAGCTCTTTATTGTGTTTGTAAGGTTAGCTCTTCTAACAATATTATTTTTGTCTTTTTTACATAGTGTGCATTTTATAGATTAGTCTTTTTATTCAAATTTTCTAGTTTTGTCTCTATTTATACTTGATACTGCTATTTTAGTTGATTTTTATATGCTCTTGCTCAGTTTTGTTAGATGTAAACTTTGATGTTGTGTCATATTAGATATCTTATAATTTGATTTTAATGAAAATTGGTGATATTTCTGCCTTACTTTTTTTTTTTCAAAAGTACATGAGAAAGAGAAATTAGCATTTCAAATTATATTACTTTATTAGAATTATAACTAATAGAATTCAATTTTTTTTCTTTCAGTTTTGATCTAAGATTTCAATTCATGTTTCAACAGTAACATATGAACAATGGTAGAAACAAGCAAAATATCCAACAAAAATAAAAACAAAAGAGATTAATAAGAAGAACTGATTCGGTATCAATAACTCATATGAAAAAAGACAAGACTCTGTGCTCAAAGACACAGTTATCTAATAAAAAAAATCACATGTCTTATAACAATTGTACTAAAAGAAAAAGAAAAATCTTTATTAGATTAATCTAAAATTAAGACAATAAAAACAAAACTATGGTTAGTTCAGTCCACTCATATAATATTCTTTATATATAAAAAAAAATATAAACTTGAAGTCAAATAAATATTTTCAACATGTTATAAGAAAAAAAAAAAGATTGAACTCTTTCGTTAACAGAAAAAAAGATGCATCTTCTCTTCGGCTAAATCCTGATTCCAACAATTAATATGACTCATCTGTGAACATGTTGGGAATATTCTCTGATCTTTTTTATGGGTTAAAATAACATAAATATCGGTATAAGACTGATTAAAATGGATATTTTGGAACGTTGTCACGGGACACCAATCCAAGATTAAAAAAATATGAAAAAAATTATTAAAAAAAACGAAAGAAATTATATATCTGGAATTCCTTGATCTCTCTTCCAGATCTGAAATTACGAATATAAATCGCTTGCTTTAGATTCCAGCAGAATGATATTCCCAAAACCTATTCTTATATTCAATCTATATGTTATCTGGAATTCTGGATAACGGATACTATCTGTTTGAAGCTGGTACTACTCTCAACTCATGCAATTATTATAATAACAACAGCGTCATGAGGTACCTTTATAACTTTTCTGGATTTCTTGTAACGGCGAAGTATGCAATCATCTGTGCCACTGGTTTACCAAAAGCCCTGAATCATTTTAGTTAATAAAAATACAAAGCCATATATTCAGCGCGATAC